>JAVGWX010000016.1:61085877-61110877 GCA_036924085.1 Ariolimax columbianus | reverse complement strand
CACAGAGAAGTGAAGAGACAATACAGAGAAATGAAGAGACAAAACAGAGAAGTGAAGAGACAACACGGAGAAGTGAAGAGACAACACAGAGAAGTAAAGAGACAACACAGAGAAGTGAAGAGACAACACAGAGAAATGAAGAGACAATACAGAGAAATGAAGAGACAACACAGAGAAGTAAAGAGACAACACAGAGAAATGAAGAGACAACACAGAGAAGTAAAGAGACAACACAGAGAAATGAAGAGACAACACAGAGAAATGGAGAGACAACACAGAGAAATGAAGAGACAACACAGAAAAGTAAAGAGACAACACAGAGAAATGAAGAGACAACCCCGAAAAGAAAAGGAAAACCCAAAACTCAGTAAAGAGTTGTTCTCCAAGGGCCCATCAACCTATAGTCGGACAGGACTGAACAACTGAAAATGGGCCACTATACTATAAGTTGTTGTTGTTCTTATGAATGAGTAAAATTACTCTTTTGTGCGTCCTAAAATGGACATTAATCTCGAGTTGTCGTAGCTTTCCTCACATCCCGAGCGTGCTGAGGAAGGTGGACCAAGGTCCTCCAGGCTGCTGCTTGACCTCATCTGCATGTCGCTCACTACTACCAGGATTACATCGATCCCTCACCTTGTTAGCCATGCTGCCATGAAAACAGCCCGTCTCCAGATAGGGATGCGAGGAAGGCCAAGGTGAGGGTCTTGTCTAGCATGTTTTGCCTGGAAGTGACTAACATTTCTGATCAGTATGTTTTGCCTGACCCTGACTAACATGTCTGATCAGTATGTTTTGTCTGAAAGTGACTAACATTTCTGATCAGTATGTTTTGCCTGACCCTGACTAACATGTCTGATCAGTATGTTTTGCCTGAAAGTGACTAACATATCTGATCAGTTTGTTTTGCCTGACCCTGACTAACATGTCTGATAAGTTTGTTTTGCCTGAAAGTGACTAACATATCTGATCAGTTTGTTTTGCCTGGAAGTGACTAACATGTCTAATCAGTATGTTTTGCCTGAAAGTGACTTACATGTCTGATCAGTATGTTTTGCATGTAAGTGACTAACATGTCTAATCAGTATGTTTTGCCTGTAAGTGACTAACATGTCTAATCAGTATGTTTTGCCTGTAAGTGACTAACATGTGTTATCAGTATGTTTTGCGCTGGTTGCTCAGTTCAGACAGTAGAGCCTGTATTTCCGGCAGTTTCGCGGATTTCAGTGACTGGAGTGCTGATTGTGCATCTGTCACAAATACTACAGGTTGTGGACCGACATTTGTGTTCAACAGTCTCTCAGTTGCCGTCTGAAGAGAAAAGATATGAGAAGAAGGAGACAAACTAAAATGTAAGAGAAATCATAAGACACAAAACACGGTAGATGATATCCCATCTTCATAATAATATCTCTGTACCTGTGATACAGCCCTCATTCCAGCGAAATACCCGGTATAGTTCGTCCATCATTTACCAGCCGAAGGTGTAGCACGTGGCAGTTACCAATGTCCGTACATGAAAAACTGTATGGAAGTGTTTAGAGGCTTGGGTTGACTTCTGCTTTTATTAGAGTTGTTAGAGCAATTGAAAGGGAAGTCTGAAAACGAACCAGGAAGAAAAATAACGTTTTTTTATTAAGCTTTCACCTACCGTTCTTCATATGCACAAATTGAGTATTGTTAAGCAGTGAATATATCTAGTATTGGATTATCTGTTAGAGTGAGAGGTCAGGGTTTTGCTGGAAGGAGTGTACAGAACAACAACTTACAGTATAAGACTGGAGATGGAAGCAGTGACTGCAGCTCTGAGATGGCAGTCTGACTTTCATAAAGACGTTCATTGTGTCCTTACTTTGGAAGGTACAGAAGACTTGGATAATGTCAGGATGTAGGGGAATCAAACATTAAAGGGTTGGTATATATTTACTGTCCTGATCATGCTAGGATTCAAGGCAACGAAAGAGCTGACATTTTGGCTTCACCTCCATCAATTACCGGCACATTAGATATGGACAGGAGGGATATATTGAAGACTATCTTTTTCTTCTTCTTTAATCAACTGATGCTAGGCTTCTAACCAGGTGAGATTCACGATCAACTGATGCTAGGCTTCTAGCCAGGTGAGATTCACGATCAACTGATGCTATGCTTCTAGCCCGGTGAGGTTCACGATCAACTGATGCTATGCTTCTAGTCCGGTGAGTTTCACGATCAACTGATGCTAGGCTTCTAGCCAGGTGAGATTCACGATCAACTGATGCTAGGCTTCTAACCAGGTGAGATTCACGATCAACTGATGCTATGCTTCTAGCCCGGTGAGGTTCACGATCAACTGATGCTATGCTTCTAGTCCGGTGAGTTTCACGATCAACTGATGCTAGGCTTCTAGCCAGGTGAGATTCACGATCAACTGATGCTATGCTTATAGCCCGGTGCGGTTCAAAATCAACTAATGCTATACTACTAGTCCGGTGAGGTTCACAATCAACTGATGCTATGTACTAGTCCGGTGAGGTTCACAATCAACTGATGCTATGCTTCTAGTCCGGTGAGGTTCACGATCAACTGATGCTATGCTTCTAGCCCGGTGAGGTTCACGATCAACTGATGCTATGCTTCTAGCCCGGTGAGATTCACAAAGGATATTATTGCGCGTTTCAGGTCTTCTTTCCCCCCCCCCCCCCCTTTCCTTTCCGAATCTGTGTTTTTGGAGGACATTAACCAGATGTTATTTTGTGTGAGAATCTTTGTTTGGGACTTCAGATGGCTTGCAGTACGATCCTGGAGTCTGTATTGTTTTATGCCTGAGATGGCTTGCAGTACGCTCCTGGAGCAAATCTTGTTTGGGACTTGAGATGCCTTGCAGCACGCTCCTGGAGTCTATCTTGTTTGGGGCTTAAGATGCCTTGCTGCACGCTCCTGGAGTCCATCTTGTTTGGAACTTGAGATGGCTTGCAATACGCTTCTGGAGTATGTCTTGTTTGGGACTTGAGATGGCTTGCAGAACGCTCCTGAAGTCTGTCTTATTTGATGCCTGAGATGGCTTGCAGTACGCTTCTGGAACCAATCTTGTTTGGGACGAGATGGCTTGCAGTACGCTCCTAGAGTCTGTCTTGTTTTATGCCTGAGATGGCTTGCAGTACGCTCCTGGAGCCAATCTTGTTTGGGACTTGAGATGGCTTGCAGTACGTTCCTGGAGCCAATCTTGTTTGGGACTTGAGATGGCTTGCAGTAGGCTCCTGGAGTCTGTCTTGTTTGCAACTTGAGATGGCTTGCATTACGCTCCTGAAGTCTGTTTTGTTTGAGACTTGAGATGGCTTGCAGTACGCTCCTGGAGTCTGTCTCGTTTGATGCTTGAGATGGCTTGCAGTACGCTCCTGGAGTCTGTCTTGTTTGGGACGAGAGGGCTTGCAGTATGCTCCTGGAGTCTGTCTTGTTTGGGACGAGATGGCTTGCAAACGCTCCTGGAGCCAATCGTGTTTGTGACGAGATGGCCTGCAGTACGCTCCTGGAGTCTGTCTTTCTTGTTTGATGCTTGAGAAGGCTTGCAGTACGCTCCTGGAGCCAATCTTGTTTGAGACTTGAGATGGCTTTCAGTACGCTCCTGGAGTCTGTCATGTTTCGGACTTAAGATGGCTTGCAGTACGCTACTGGAGCCAATCTTGTTTGAGACGAGATGGATTGCATTAAGCTCCCGGAGTCTATCGTGTTTGGGACGAGATGACTTGCAGTACGCTCCTGGAGTCTATCGTGTTTAGGACGAGATGACTTGCAGTACGCTCTTGGAGTCTGTTAGAATGTCAGTTTTCCTGTAGTGTTTTGACTGACAAGAATCTTAGTACAGCCCTGTCCTGCTGGCATGTATTGTTTTGACTGACAAGAATCTGAGTACAGCCCTGTCCTGCTGGCATGTAGTGGTTTACCTGACAAGAATCTGAGTACAGCCCTGTCCTGCTGGCATGTAGTGGTTTGACTGACAAGAATCTGAGTACAGCCCTGTCCTGCTGGCATGTAGTGGTTTGACTGACAAGAATCTGAGTACAGCCCTGTCCTGCTATGCCGAAGACTATCGATGTTGACACCAAAGTAGGTTCAAGTGTAGTGGGGTGCATGAGACAGCGGAACAGGAGTGTGTACATTCAACGGTCTACAGTAACCTTCATTATCACACTCTTTGCATTTGCTGAGGGTGATTAATCCTCTATGGGTGTGCTCACATTGCAGTAAAGTAAAGTATTAATAACAGAAAAGATATGTTCATTAATAATCAATCAATCAATAGAAAACATGATCACTTTATGCGGGGTATAGATCTTCACCAAATACATGCAAGTCTTCTATCATGACCCATCCGAGGCAATTCAGTCCACGTCTTGTCTGACGCCCTAATATTGACACCCAGCTCACTTCCATGAGTGTCTTGTCGTCGCCTATTCCTCCTGCCCTGTGGATTTCAGAACAGATGTCTTTGCTAGTAAGAAACTGAAGTTTCAGTACCCCATTGTGAACAACTTCCAATGCTTCAGTTTCTTGCTAACCAACATTTGAACTGTCCCTAGTGACACATCGAATTTCTCTGCAAGCGAAAGTAAGCTCCGGCGACGGTCCAGCCGAATTGCTGCATCAATTTTGGCGATGTAATCTTCTAACACAACAATTTGCGCTTGACCTGGTCTCGGAAGATCTTACGTTAACTCACGTCCTTCTTTAAATATCGTTGTCCAGTTCTTCACTGTTGTCCTCGACACACTTTTGTCACCATACACTGCCTGCATTCTGCGATGAATGTCAACTGGTCGACATCCGTCAGCTGTTGAAAACCGAATCACCGCTCGCAGATCAACTCTGGACGGATTCCGTATTACACCTGCCATGTTTTCAATGGTCTGTTGATGAAACTATGAGTGGCAGGATAATGAAATTGTGCAAACTTAACGGTTGGTATGTACTGTTTACACCAGGTAACGTCATAATGCGCATCGTACATATTTTCACTTGTAGTTAGGTTCGGTTTCATTTGAACATGCCTCGTACCATTTCCACTCCCGTACTTGGCAACCATTTACCAAATTCTGTACCTTTTTTATAACTGCTTTTTTTTACCTCTATGTTTCAGAACCATATAAAACAACGGACTTTACGTTGGAGTTAAACAATTTTATTTTGGGGTTTAGTTTTAATATATTTGATTTCCATCAAATCATGAATGCAAAGTAAGCACATCTCGCCTTCTGTATTCTTAACTTAACATAATTTTCTAAAGAATAAAATAAGGTTAAAATCATAACGAATAAAATAAGTTTACAATTCTAACGAACAAAATAGGGTTAAAATCCTAACCAAAAAAATTAACCTCGTAACTAATCAAATAAATAACAAATTAAGGTTAAAGTACTAATGAATAAAACAATTTTATAACCTTTAAAAACAAAATAATGTTCAAATTATATCGAACATTATTACGGTTAAAATCCAAGCAAACAAAATACGATTAAAATATTAGCGAACAAAAGAAGATTAAAATTCAAAGGAACAAAATAAGGTTAACATCGAAATGATAAAATTAGGTTAAAGTACAAATAAACAAAATAAGCTTACAGATTTAACAAACACAATAAGGTTAATATACTAATAAACAAAACAATTTTACAGTTTTAAAGAACGAAATAAAATCCTATCGAACAACATTAGATTAAAATCCTAACGACCAAAATAAAGATTACAACCAAACAAAACAAAAATATGGTTAAAATCCTGGCGAACAAAATACATTTAAAATCCTTGCGAACAGAAGGTTAAAATCCTAATGAATAAAATACGGTTAAAATCTAACGAACAAAATAAGGTTAAGATCCTAATGAAAAAATTTGATTCTTAAATAAGATCCTCAAACAAATAAGAAAGTTAAGACCCTAATGAACAAAATAATGTTAAAATTACATTACAAATAATAACGTAAACTATAATGAACAAAACAAGGTTAAAATTCTAACGAACAAAATAAGGTTAAAATCCTAACGAGCAAAAGACGATTAAAATCCTAACGAGAAAATTTTGTTAAAGCCTCACGAAGAAAATAAGGTAAAAATCTTAACAAACTAAAAAAGGTTAAAAACCTAAAGAATAAAATAAGGTTAACACTGTAATGAACAAAATAAAGTTAAAACCCTAAGAGACAAAACAAAGTTAAAACCCTAACGAGCAAAATAAAGTTAAAAACCTAATGAACATAATAAAATGAAAATCCCAATGAACAAAATAAAGTTAAAAATGTAATGAACACATAAGGTTAAAATCCTAATGAACATAATAAAGTTTAACAATCTAATGAACAAAAAAAGGTTAAAATTCTAATGAACAAAATAAAGTTAAAACCATATCGAACAAAATATTGTTCAAACCCTAATGAAAAAAACCAGATGAGAAGACGAATGAAGATGAAGGAGACAAGAGCAACCCCAAACAGGGTTTAACAAGTGCGAGAGATAGATGACACTATCTTAATCCTGACCTGCTCAAGAAAACATGAAGTTTGTTAGAGGCAACTCTGACATACAAGATACGGCAGTCGACGAGAGCACGGCATAATAAACGCTCAAGTGCGTGGGTGGCACAGATAAGCAGAACAGCCGGAGTGGACATGTACTGACAGAGACGCACCAAATGTCAGATCTGGACCAAATGTCATATCAGCACCAAATGTCAGATTTGGACCAAAACGTTTTCGAAAATCATTTTTGTTAAATGTATTTTTTACAAAATTATTATTATTGTCATTTAACTAAGTATTTGATGTACGGGGCTACTGTCATCTTCAAAGACAGTGGTAAAAGGTAATTGATGAGGGTTGTGGTTGAGGCTAGCAATCTCGTCATGTAAAAAAACAATTGCCTTTATAATCTCCCACTGCAAAAGCTTTGATGATGGTTTTCTGTAGAATTAACAGAGCAGTTTAAACTTGTGATACGCAGTGTATTGAGAGGGTGGATAATTGTGGATCTTGTGAGCTGGGTTCTTTTAAAAGTCGTATGGAGAGGAAGAAGAAGAAGAAGAAGAAGGTGATGATCATGCTGAGGATGATGAAGAAGAAGAAGACGAAGTTAATGATGACGATAATGATGACGATAATGGTGATGATAATCATGATAAAGAAGAAAAGGAGGGAGATTAAGATGAAGAAGCGGAAGAAAGAAGAGGCAGAAGAAGAAGTAGATAAAGATGATGAAGAAGAGAAAAGAAAGAAAAGGGAGAGGAGGAGGTGAGTGCGGAAAAGAAAACCGTGAAGAAAAAGAAGAACAATAAGAAGAAGAAGAAGAAGAAGAAGAAAAAGAAGAAGAAGAAGAAGAACAACAACAACAACAACAACAAAAACAAGTAGAAGAAAAAGAAAAAGAAGAAGAAGAACATGAAGAAATAGATGAAGCAGAAATAAACACTGTGCATATGTAAAAGATTAAAAAGATGGAGAGAAGAAGAAACAGCAGCAGAAGAAGAAGAAGACGAGGAAGAAGATGAGGAAGAAGAAGAAGAGGTGTGTATTCGTGCGTTGCCTATTCTAGATTACAGGAAAGGATGCAATATAGTCTACAAACATGTCTGAACCTATGTAGATCAATATTCCATATTTGCAAAACACTTGCACGAAACAAACCAGAATAATAACCAAACCTGTATTTAGTTTCTCCAGTTGGCTGAATCCCCTAACTCTGATCTTTATTTAAAGCGCGGCGCTTTCGTAATCTAGATCAAATCCAGATTGCTAAGCTTTATATCGAAAAACTACCCAAGCATGGACTGGACCCATGCATACACCGACGGTTCTGTAACAAACAGTACACAGAACGGAGGGGCAGGAGCATTCCTGAACCTACCAAATGGCAGAAAAATAACACTGTCATTCGCTACTGGTAAGTACACAAGCAATTTCAGAGCGGAGGCAGAGACACTGAGGGCGGCAGTGGAAGAAATGGTGACAGATAAAGAAAATGAAAGCCATACAATCCTGCTTACAGATGCTCTGGCCGTAGTCACAGCGCTGAAAAGCCAGAAAAACACTGAGCTTAATGACTTAAGAGCAGTACTCTGTCAACTATGCCAGCAGTCCGCACCAAAAAGGGTAGTGGTACAGTGGGTCCCATCACACTGCAACATCCAAGGCAACGAGGAGGCAGACAGACTGGCAAAAGAAGGTGCAAGACTACCACAAACAGATACTAGTATGACGTACGAAGAGTCAAAACGGCTTATTAAAGCCAGATACATGACCAAATGGGAAACTGAACATACCGGCTATACCAAAAACGATGCCTATTACCAGTTGAACAGAAGAGAGCAGGTCGTTGTCTTCAGACTTCGCACTGGCCACAATAGACTGAGGTACCACCTATTCAACAAATTGAAGATAGGTGGTACCGACGAATGCCCGTGTGGTACCGGAAAAATGACAGCTGAGACTCTGCTGCAGAACTGCCCGACATACGAGGATCAGAGAGAGCAGATGTGGCCATCACCAGTGGCAACACAAGACAAGCTTTATGGTAGTGTCGACAGCCTCAGGATGACCGCCGCTTTTTTCGAAAAAATAATGGTTACTGTCTGACTGCGTACGATGAAGAAGAAGAAGAAGAAGAAGAAATCCAGATTGCCAATTACACTTAATTTATTGTTGTCAGGTGCATGTTTGTTTTATTGTGTTCAACACTTTAAAAATATTTTTGACGCTAGATTGTTTTATGTATGTCAAAGACACATCATGTCTATTTGCAACTTTAATTCTTACAAGATAAAAATGCACAAGACACCAGCAACTAATGTTGTATTTTAATTCTTTCAAAGTCACAGGACAAAATAAGCGATAATTAACTTCAGTATACTAATGCCCCTTCAATGCCAAACATCTGCTGTGCATAGCAGCTGGTTTTGGAGATCCTAGCGTTTTCCTTATCATTAATGTCGTGATCTTGGGATGAAGATGCTGAGCAGCGCATGAGCTGCAGTGGTCAGCGACCCATCGCTGACTGCTAGCGTCAGGACCAGCGAACCAGAGCTGCCAAGACCCTTCTACACCTCCACGCGGTGATTCTGGATAATAGGCTGCAGAAGGGCAGACTGGCTAGGGAGAAAGGATCGAAGAGGGAATGCTAAGCTGGTACTAAAAAAATGCTTGCTGGAGTCGGATGTGTTGGACAGAAAGGTGCAAATATTGCTGCCAAGCTGTAAACTACGACACAACGCATTCCGTTCTTTGGACTACACTCTGCTACTTAGGCCCGTGTCAGGGTTTGGTAGCGGGAGATTGAGAAAGAACGAAGCCAAAAACCAAGCCTTTAATGGCGAACGTTTCGGTATAGTGTGCTATCAAGACTATAAACCAATTCCAAAGACCTATACCAGAGGCATATGCCATCTGACATATACCACTTTGCCTTTACCACTTTGCCTTTACCACAGATCGATACCATTACATCTATTCCATTTGATCTTTACGACAGACCTATACCATTATACCTATACCATTATACCTATACCATTATACCTATACCAATTTACCTTTAACACAGACCTATACCATTATACCTATAACATTAAGCCTTTACCATTTGGCCTTTACCACAGACCTATACCATAAGATCTATTCCACTAGACCTATACCACAGACCTATACCATTTGACCTATACCTTTGACCCATACCATAGAATGGTACCATTGACCACTATATATATATATATATATATATATATATATATCACAGACCTATACCGTAAACATATACCATAGATCTGTACCATAGACCTATACGACAGAAATATTCCGTTAGACCTTTACTACAGACTCATATCGTTTGACCTATATCATAGACATACCATTAAACGTATGCCACAGACCTATACCATTAGACCTATACTACATACTTATACCTTACCTACTTTCCTTGTTCAGGCACTACGTTATATAGCGTTAATCCAGTGTTCAGCGAGTTGAATTGCCCCTCATTCGCCTTCAATCTGTCACTCTCGTCACATGTATCCGGAAGATTTGGACAAATCATCAGATGACCTAGCTCTTGTACCGCACCGCAGTCACATGTATCGCTGTCCGAGAAACCCCATCTCTTCATGTTCCTCCTACATCGTCAAACGCCAGTTCGATGGCTATTTATTGTCTTCCAAAGGGGATAGGGTAAATGATTGATAGGGGCAGTTTTCTCCTGTAACTCCATATCTGGGCCCTGTATCATTTCGAGACCTAATTCCGCTCAACGAGTTTCAAGGCTTGACTGTATGGGCTTTGTTGATTTAAGATTTGAGACTTGTGATCTTCTTCAGGTGTCCAAACATTGGGTGTCTAGGGTCGTTTTCCTGTTTCTTTCGTTCATTTTCAGCAGACTCCGCTATTGACCGAGTTCGAGGTCAGACAGTTAAGGTATTGGGCCCATATAACAAAACATACCTCCTCGGTGAAGACCCTCCAAGAAGGTAGGATAGAAGGAAGTCGTTCAAGATGTGGTGGGATGGAAGGCAGTCGATCATGAGGAGGTGGGATGGAAAGCAGTCGTTCAAGAGGAGGTGGGATGGAAGGAAGTCGTTCATGAGGAGGTGGGATGGAAGGCAGTCGTTCAGGAGGAGGTGGGAAGGAAGAAAGTCGTTCAAGAGGAGGTGGGAAGGAAGGAAGTCGTTAAAGAGTAGGTAGGATGGAAGGCAGTCGTTCAAGAGGAGGTGGGATGGAAGGCAATCGTTCAAGAGGAGGTGGGATGGAAGGAAGTCGTTCATGAGGAGGTAGGATCAAAGATCCATGAAAACAATTTTACGATCAATCCAAATACCTCAGAGGAGATTGTAGAGGATAAAGCGCCATGGAGAGTGACCTTGAGATCGGGCATCGAGGCACCAGAGCTAGTTTTGATGACAAAGATGGAAGACAAGCGACGCAAAAGAAAGACACCTACACCACACCAATCGAACTTTTTCTGTTTACACTGCTGTCGTCCCTGTCAATAGAGAATCGTCAAAATCAGCCACGTAAGTGGATTACCCTCCAGGACAGATGCTGCCAGCGCCATTTCTACAACAGACTAGCTTACTGACCGTCTGTCAAGACGAAAAAGACCATAACACAACATAACAGTATATGAGAAAACCCTAAAACATATCGCTCAACTCTGTGAGTGAACGATACGGTTAAAAAAAATTAACACATCAAAAACACAAACTCTGCAGATAAGCCTGAAATCATAAACATTTTGGTAAACGATACTACGATAAAACAAGTGTAGGATTGCAAGTATTTGGCCAGTGTTTTCGTACAAGATGCAAGTTTAGACAGAGAAACTGGAATCTGGTGCCAAAAAGCAAACGCTATTGCATGCCAGATGTCACCATTATTGAAACACCCCAACATAAACATGCCCACATAAAGACTGCTGATAAACAGTATAGTCATGCCGACGCTCTGTAACCAGTTTCTAAACGTGGATTTCAACGATTTCTCTAGAGAGAACAAAAGCGGGATTTGAAATTAGGTATCTCTGAAAATGATTAATTTAACTAGGAGCGACAGAATACGGAATAACGATGTGTGAGACATCGTTAGAGCAAGACTCTGTACCCAACAAATTGAAGGGAAGAAAATCAAGTCGTTCGACCACCTAATAAGAATGTAGCCTGACAAATACATGGCGGACGGGTTTTCGCAACAGTGGCAGACCAGAAACGAGATGGATATGAAATGTTGGGGATATTCCAAATCCTCATGGGAGGACGACCACTTCAGCGATGCGTCTGGCTCTGGACAGAAAGCTGCGGCTCCCTATGACGACCCAAGGTGCAAGTGCATAAGATAAGACAAGACAGGACAATATAAGACAGGACAGGATAAAACAAGACAATACAAAACAAGAACAGACAAGACAAGACAAGACAAGACAAAACAAGAACAGACAAGACAAGACAAGACAAGACAAAACAAGACAAAACAAGAAAAGATAAGACAAATACAAGACAAGGAAAGACAAAATAAGACAGGATAGAACAAGACAAGACCAGACACGATAAGACACGATAAGACAAGATAAGACAGGACAGAACCAGACAAGATAAGACAAGACAGAATAAGACAAGATAAGACAGGACAGAACAAGACAATATAAGACAAGACACGATAAGACAAGACAAGACAGGACAAGACAAGACAAGATAAGTCGTCTGTCTTCCTTGTGGAAAATCGTCTGTTCTGCTTTTGGAAAGTCGTGTCTTCCTCGTGGAAAGTCGTCTGTGTTCCTCATGGAAGGTCGTTTTCGTTTGTCATGTAATGTCGTTTTTGCTCAAGTAAAAAATATTTTGAGACAACAATTAGAAAAAAAGCTTGTAACTTTATGTAAAAATAATATCTGAGACCGAGTTCAAACATGTTTTTAACACTTTCTCCCGGTGGCAGTGGTCAATACATGACAAAGACTTCATCCCAGACGGCAGTGGATAATACAGTATCAGCATTTCATCCACGATGGCGTTGGTCAATCAAAAATTAACCAATCATCATCGACAGCATTTGTTAATATAGGACCAATTGTTCATCCATGAAAGCATTGGTTAATACAGGACCAACTCTTCGTCTCAGAAAGTATTGGTTAATACAGGACCAACTCTTCATCTCAGAAAGCATTGGTTAATACAGGACCAACTCTTCATCTCAGAAAGCATTGGTTAATACAGGACCAACTCTTCATCTCAGAAAGCATTGGTTAATACAGGACCAACTCTTCATCTCAGAAAGCATTGTTTAATACAGGACCAACTATTTATCTCAGAAAGCATTGGTTAATACAGGACCAACTCTTCATCTCAGAAAGCATTGGTTAATACAGGACCAACTCTTCATCTCAGAAAGCATTGGTTAATACAGGACCAACTCTTCATCTCAGAAAGCATTGGTTAATACAGGACCAACTCTTCATCTCAGAAAGCATTCGTTAATGTAGGACCAACTCTTCATCTCTGAAAGCATTCGTTAGTGTAGGACCAACTCTTCATCTCAGAAAGCATTCGTTAATGTAGGACCAAGTCTTCATCTCAGAAAGCATTCCTTAATGTAGGACCAGCTGTTCTTCCCTGAAAACTTTGGTTAAAACAGGTTCAACTCTTTATCCGTGAAAGCATTGGTTAAAACAGGTTCAACTCTTTATCCGTGAAAGCATTGGTTAAACAGGTTCAACTCTTTATCCGTGGCAACATTGCTTAATAAAGTTCCAACTTTTCATCCCTGAAAGCTACATAAAAAAACGATGCCTATTACCAATTGAACAGAAGAGAGCAGGTCGTGGTCTTCAGACTCCGCACAGGCCACAACAGACTGAGGTACCATCTATTCAATAAACTGAAGATAGGTGCTACTGACGAATGCACCTGTGATACAGGGAACATGACCGCTGAACATCTGCTGCAAAATTGCCAGACATACGAGGACCAGAGAAAGCACATGTGGCCATCACCAGTGCCAACACTAGACAAGCTCTATGGCAGTGTCGACTGCCTCGGGATGACAGCTGCTTTCTTGGAACAAATTCAAGTTGACGTCTGACAGCATACGAAGAAGAAGAAGATTCCTGAAAGCATTGGTTAATACAGGACCAACTCTTAATCCCTGGAAGCATTGGTTAGTGGAGGACCAACTCTTAATCCCTGGAAGCATTGGTTAATACAGGACCAGCCCTTAATCCCTGAAAGCATTGGTCAATGGAGGAACAACTCTTAATCCTTGAAAGCATTGGTCAATACAGGACCAACTCTTAATCCCTGGAAGCATTGGTTAATGGAGGACCAACTCTTAATCCCTGGAAGCATTGGTTAATGGAGGACCAACTCTTAATCCCTGGAAGCATTGGTTAATGGAGGACCAACTCTTAATCCCTGGAAGCATTGGTTAATGGAGGACCAACTCTTAATCCCTGGAAGCATTGGTTAATACAGGACCAGCCCTTAATCCCTGAAAGCATTGGTCAATGGAGGAACAACTCTTAATCCTTGAAAGCATTGGTCAATACAGGACCAACTCTTAATCCCTGCAAGAATTGGTTAATGGAGGACCAACTCTTAATCCCTGGAAGCATTGGTTAATGGAGGACCAACTCTTAATCTCTGGAAGCATTGGTTAATGGAGGACCAACTCTTAATCCCTGGAAGCATTGGTTAATGGAGGACCAACTCTTAATCCCTGGAAGCATTGGTTAATGGAGGACCAACTCTTAATCCCTGGAAGCATTGGTTAATGGAGGACCAACTCTTAATCCCTGGAAGCATTGGTTAATGGAGGAACAACTCTTCATTCATAAAAGAATTGGTTAATACAGGACCAACTGTTCATCACCGACAGCAAAGATAATGCAGGACTAAACACTTCATCTCTGACAACATTTGTTAATCAATGACAAAATC
Source organism: Ariolimax columbianus (assembly GCA_036924085.1). Classification (NCBI taxonomy): domain Eukaryota; kingdom Metazoa; phylum Mollusca; class Gastropoda; order Stylommatophora; family Arionidae; genus Ariolimax; species Ariolimax columbianus. The sequence goes on along the minus strand of JAVGWX010000016.1, from coordinate 61,096,447 downwards.
TTCATCCCTGACAACAATGATTAATACAGGACAAAACACTTCATCCATGACAGCAGTAATTGTTGTTGTTTTCGTTGAATGCCCACAATGAGCAAGATTACTCATTAATAATCCCTGAAAAGAGCGTTAAGATGCTGGTTGCGGTAGCTTTCCTTACATCCCGAGGGTGCTGATGAAGGTGGAACGAAAAAGTTAATCCGAGACCATTTTTACCGTTTACTGCGCCGTGTGAAACATAGAAAACAGTTCATCGCGTCTCCCAGTCGGGTTGTTAAGTACAGGCGAGGAGAGGGCGTCCCACGGTGCCAGTTTGAGCAGACACCCCTGGAACACAAGACCGTAGAGGTGCCACAATTGAAAACCGAGCATTAATAACAATACTCTGACATTTACTCAAGCCGGGACAGGAAGGGTTGGAATTATCGACAGCAATCTCACAGCCGGCCCACCGCCCACAGATAACAGGCCGGGCTCACTCAGTGGAATGATGAGATCTGGCTAAGGGGTCTCAGCTGTTGGTTGACACGACGGACCTACTTTTAAAAAATACATTTGGTGAAGTTGTCCAGACCAGTATTACTGACCACACGGAAGTGAGCGATTCCACTTTACGCTCCAAGTCAAGTTTATGGTCTCCACCGCAGTTAGTTTACAGAAAGGGCCGATGTGGCCGAAATATAAGACAATTGTCTCTCAAAACGATGAATGGAAACGACGTGGGTTTGAGCTCGGCAGGTTTCAATCGATCTCTGGTATCAAGGTGGTGGGACCAGAGTGCCCGCATCCCGAATTACCTGCAGCCGTCTTGACTTATGTCTTGCCACTGGCCCAAGATAGCTCGGGACCAGAGAGTGAGGTTGATGACAAGCGCAGCCTCTTTCTCACTATAATCCAAATACAACGCAAGTTACGTCATCAAGCTCCCGTAACGTTCTTTCTATGCCATTGTGGCGTTTAATGTTGCCGATGTATGCTAATTTCATAGACGTAATGTTGTTTACTAGCCAGATGTGTTCTATATCGAGCGCCTGAAAGGATTTCTGCATTTATCGCTTTCGCTATCCATGGTATGTTGAGTGTCAGCCTGTAGCATTTTAGTTCTAAGGTTTCTTCTTCTTCTTCTTCTTCGTACGCAGTCAGACAGTAACCATTATTTTTTCGAAAAAAGCGGCGGTCATCCTGAGGCTGTCGACACTGCCATAGAGCTTTTCTTGTGGTTCCACTGGTGATGGCCACATCTGCTCTCTCTGATCCTCGTATGTCTGGCAGTTCTGCAGCAGATGTTCAGTGGTCATTTTCCCGGTACCACATGGGCATTCGTCGGTTCCACCTATCTTCAATTTGTTGAATGGGTGGTACCTCAGTCTATTGTGGCCAGTGCGAAGTCTGAAGACAACGACCTGCTCTCTTCTGTTCAACTGGTAATATGCATCGTTTTTGGTGTAACCAGTATGTTCGGTTTCCTATTTGGTCATGTATCTGGCTTTAATAAGCCGTTTTGACTCTTCGTACGTCATACTCGTATCTGTTTGTGGTAGTCTTGCGCCTTCTTTTGCCAGTCTTTCTGCCTCCTCGTTGCCTTGGATGTTGCAGTGTGATGGGACCCACTGTACCACTACCCTTTTTGGTGCGGACTGCTGGCATAGTTGACAGTGCTCCTCTTAAGTCATTAAGCTCAGTATTTTTCTGGCTTTTTAGCGCTGTGACTACGGCGAGAGCATCTGTAAGCAGTACTGTATGGCTTTCATTTTCGTTATGTGTCACCATTTCTTCCACTGCCGCCCTCAGTGCCTCTGCCTCTGAAATTGCTTGTGTACTTACCAGTAGCGAATGACAGTGTTATTTTTCTGCCATTTGGTAGGTTCAGGAATGCTCCTGCCCCTTCGTTCTGTGTACTGTTTGTTACAGAATCGTCGGTGTATGCATGGGTCCAGTCCATGCTTGAGTAGTTTTTCGATATAAAGCTTATGGTAGTATCTCTCCTTTCTTTTTCGGTCTGGCAGTTTTTGTTTCCAATACCTGGTATATTTTCTACCACCTCTGGAAATATATCCTGCCTCCAGGTAGGTTTTCGTACAGTAGTGATAGGCTTTGGTGTTGTTAGTGCGTTTATCGGATCTTCGTGCATCTTTGCTTTGGCTATTTCTGCAAAGTTTCTCCGCTTTAGTTTCCCATTTCCCAAATTGTTTAGTCTCTGGTGCATTGGATGGTCAGTCAGTCTTCTGAGTTTCTCTGACTGCAGCTGGGCTCTGCAGTCTCTTCTATCGGTCATGAATTGCAGTTTTGTAATCTTTTCAAGTTCTACAATTGGCGTTGACTTCATGCCTCCTGTTATAACTCTCATGGCTTGGTTTTGAAGTTTGCTAACTTTATCGAAGTTCGCCTTTGCTGCTGTTGTCCATGCCGCAATGCCATACTCGAGAACTGGTCTCACTCTTCCAGTGTACAGTTTCTTTAGTATGCTTTCGTCTGCTCCCCAGCTTGTGCCAGCAAGTTTCCTCATGATTGCCATTTTTTCTCTGGCTCTCATTCGGTTTCTTTCGATCTGACTTTTCAATGTCATGCGCCGATCAAATGTGACTCCCAGATAGTTTGGGTTGTCGTTTGGCTGCAGGAATTTGCCATTTAAGCTTAATTTGGTGTTTTGTGGTTTGATTGAAAGCGAGAATATTGTGCATGTGGTTTTTTCCTCGTTTATTTTGACCAGCCATGAGTTCGCCCACTCTTCCAGCGATGTTAGGGCCTGCTGCATCCGATTTCTTGCTATGGTGAGATTCTTTTCAGAGGTCCACATAGCCAGATCGTCTGCAAACATTGAGCTATGGACTCTTCTTGGTATATTCTCTGTAATGTCGTTTATATACACCAGGAAGAGTGTGGGTGACAGTACTCCCCCTTGGGGAACTCCCTGCTCGAGTGTCACCTTTTTTGCTCATCTGCCCTTGTACTTGGACTCTGGCCGTTCTTTGTTTGAGGTAGTGGTTGATCAACTTGTACATTCTGTTCGAAGGTTTCAATCTTCCCTGGAAGGGTTTACGTTTTTGGTCTTGTCTCGCATCCGTACGCTGTCATCGGAAAGATGCAAGTCCTCGGGATCTTTATTTCTGATGTTTGTTTTAGTGTTCTGCCATTCATTTTGATTTTTTGTAACCTCTGTAGTGCCATGACTCTTCTTATTTTTATTTCTTTTTAGCAATCTCCGCTGTTGCTTATAGTCGAGTGGAGATTTTTAAACTCGTGATGTTCTGAACTTTTTGCATCTCTATGACACATTTTGGTCTGGTTCCCCCTTGCCTGTGCACATTGTCTTAATCTAAACTCAAGTATGTGCCTACCATCTCAGAAACAGAGAGACGAACAGAAATGTACAGGTCAAATGGCAAGGACAGGATCTGGAACACTACACGGCTCCCAAATACTGAGAAGTAAAGTTGGACCGCACGCTGTCCTATTCCGCACATTATCAGGAGACATAACAGAAAATGCATCCGAGAAATAGTATCAAACGAAAACTGACTGGCACAACATGAGGAGCAAAGTCAGATGTTCTCAGAACATCAGAGCTCGCTCTGTGTATTTCTGTAGCTGAGTACGCCGCACCAGTCTGGAAGAAATCTGCAACCTGTCAAACATATAGATACAACAATAAATGAGACAAGCCGTATAGTAACTGAATGCCTAAAGCCTACAACAACTGACAAAAATATACCCCGTAATAGGCAAAACGCGATACGAGATACGAGGAGCTGTCGCATTAGAGATAGAAAGATAGAAACTGGGAACTGACCCAAGACACTCTATGAACGGACATCAGCTGCAGCAGGCAAGACTAAAGTCAAGACGAAATTTCTTACAGTCAGCCCAGTCTGTACAGACTTGTCCAGGAAAATGACGCATCGAAGGTTGGAAACAGCTGACACAGGTCCCCCTGACCGAGTTACGGTAGAAACCTGCGTCTGGACATCTCCTGCCTTAAGAAACATGGAAGTCCCCAAATAGACTTCGAACTGGTGTATCACAATGCAGGAATAACATCAAAAGATGGGAATACATGGATAATGAAACATGCGAATGTGGAGTAACACAGGATCAGGACTATCTGATGCTCTGTCCAAACCTCCCGGAGACTTGCAATGTGGATGACAGAGGAAGTAGTATTGTCTTAGTCTTGCCAGTGTTTATGAAAAGATTCTGTTCTACGCTGAGTCGTTTGAATGACAGGATCATCTGATCCAGCCTCGCAGCGCTCTTCGAGAGGACGACAGTATCATCTGCATTTCTTAATTCTGGTATTTCATTCCCGCCGATCGTGAACGGCCAAACATTTCATACTCTTTGTCATTCTTGACATGTCTCAAAGGTATTGGATAGTTAAGCGGAGAGCATGCAACTTTTTCGAAATTCCTTGTGCACATCAACCCAGTTTGAAGTCTCTTCAGCTCACCTGACCATTGCTTATTGTGCCCTCTACAGTGATTCGATCAGTCGAGTCAGGTGCTCGCGAACCGCGTGTCTGTCGTGATTTCCTATAACTTTTCGAGTCGCACACAATCGAAAGTCTTGGCAAAGTCTATAAGGCAGGTGTGTAAGTCGATTTTGAGCTCCCTGCACTTTTCAATAATATTTCTCATGTTAAGGATGTGATCTCTTGAGTCTCCGTCCTGTAGAAATTCTGCCAGAGTCATATGTGCTTCCTCTTTGATTTTGTGTTCCCACCTTTTCATAGTGATTCGAAGAAGGATTGTCGTAGGAAGACTAATGTAAAGCGAGGGTAAGGTTATTAGTACATCGTTTCAGATCCCCTGTCTTTGGGGTGTGTTATATTCACAGATCTTGTCATTGCGGTCGGTCGTGTTGAGCCGTGTCAAATATTCTGGCATAAAGTGTGGTAGGTCTTGATGCTGGCCTCTATGCCTGCTTGGATGAATTCAGTCATGTTGTGCCGTGCCAAATCTTCTACATAGCAATTTCAGAGCGGAGGCAGAGGCACTGAGAGCTGCAGTAGAAGAAATGGTGACAGGCAAAAGAAATGAAAGGCATATAGTCCTGTTTACAGATGCCCTGGCCGTAGTCACAGCACTAATAAGCCAGAACAATACTGAACTTAATGACTTAAGAGCAGTACTCTGTCAACTATGCCAGCAGTTCGCACCAAAAAGAGTAGTGGTACAGTTGGTTCCATCCCACTGCAACATCCAAGGCAACGAGGAGGCAGACAGACGGGCAAAAGAAGGTGCAAGACTACCACAACCAGATTCATGTGTGACCTACGATGAGTCAAAAAGGCTTATTAAAGCCAGATACATGACCAAATGGGAAACAGAACATACTGGCTACACAAAAAACGATGCCTATTAACAGTTGAACAGAGGAGAGCAGGTCGTTGTCTTCAGACTGCGCACAGGCCACAATAGACTGAGGTACCACCTATTCAATAAATTGAAGATAGGTGGTACTGACGAATGCTCGTGTGGTACCGGGAAAATGACCGCTGAACATTTGCTGCAACACTGCCCAACATACGAGGATCAGAGAAAGCAGATGTGGCCATCACCAGTGGCAACACTAGACAAGCTCTATGGCAGTGTCGACAGCCTCAGGATGACCGCTGCTTTTTTCGAAAAAATACAGGTTGACGTCTGACAGCGTACGAAGAAGAAGAAGAAATCTTCTACATAAAGTGTGGCAGATCTTGACGTTGGCCTCTATGCCTGCTTGGATGAATTCAGTTTTTGTTTTTTCTTCCAACCTTGGTACTATTTTATTCTATCCGGATACGACTTTAGTGATAGGTGATGAAATCGTTACATCCCCCAGTTCCTCCATCAGTCATCCATATCAATGACTCCAACAGTCTGGTCTACGGCTGCCTTGATGAGATGAGTTGTAGAGTTCTGCCGCGCCAGTGCATTCGTCTTCAGCAAGCAATTGTTCCAACATTTAAAAATTGCTTTTAGCTTTTCCAAGTCCATCTACAAGGCAGAAGTTATTTGATGTCAGAGGTGTCTCTCACACGCAATTTGCCTGACTAGATCCTTACTGAATCTTTACTAGATCCTTACTAGAGCCTTACTAGACCATTACAAGACCCTTACTAGACCATTACTAGGCCCTTACTAGACCATTACTATGCCCTTACTAGACCATTACTAGGCCCTTACTAGACCATTACTAGGCCATTATTAGAGCCTCAGACCCTTACTAGACCATTACTAGACCCTTACTAGACCATTACTAGGCCCTTACTAGACCATTACTAGGCCCTTATTAGAGCCTCAGACCCTTACTAGATCCTTACTAGACCCTAACTAGACCCTAAATAGACCCTAACTAGACCCTAACTAGACCCTAACTAGATCCTTACTAGACCCTAACTAGACCCTAACTAGACCCTAACTAGACCCTAACTAGACCCTAACTAGACCCTAACTAGACCTTAACTAGACTCTTACTAGACCCTAACTAGACCCTAACTAGACCCTAACTGTATCTTTACTAGACCATTACAAGACCAGTGGGAATATTTAATTGTAAGGAAGGGGTTGAAGGTGTCCCACAGTGAATTAGTTAACAGCAGTCAGTGACTTAAAGCTGACTATTAGCATCCGGGTCAGTTACCGTAGCTGAACAAGACCCTGTACCCTTCAAGTGGCGGTCCTGGAAACAGGCTACACTAGTGCAGTCTGACTAAGAGAATATGAATAACAGTGACAAGTGAACCTCGTACCCAAAAAATCCGGCTGAAATCGGATATCGCAGCCTCGCTGTAAACTACGACCCAACGTCGTAACGTTCGTTTCTGACCAATTGCTGGAGGAGGAGGAGGAGGAGGAGGAGGAGGAGGAGGAGGAGGAGGAGGAGAAGCAGAACAAGCGGAAGAGAAGAAGAAGAGAAGAATTAAGCACAAGAAGACAAAGACGAAGAAGAAGAAGAAGAAGAAGAAGAAGAAGAAGAAGAAGAAGAAGAGGAAGAGGAAGAAGAAGAAGAAGAAGAAGAAGAAGAAGAAGAGGAAAGGATTATAACAATAATAATAATATTATTAATAATAATAAGAAGAAGAAGATGAAGAAGAAGAAAAAAGTAGAAGAAGAAGAAGAAAAAAGCATCAAAATAATTATTATTATTATAAAAATAAAAAGAAGAAGAAGAATAAGAACAACAACAACAACAACAAAGATAAAATTATAATTAGAAGAAAAAGGAGGAGGAAGAGGGAGACGAGGAGAATGAAGAAGAAGCCATCAATGAGTTAGAGTGAGAACACGAACAAATGTTTGTATCAATGTGAGAGAACGCAAGATTAGGCCTAGAGTAAATAAAACGTGCACAATGTGTCAACGTGTAAGTAAAAAGTAAAGTATATATCCCGTAACGCCATGCGACGTATGTGAAATATGATGTTAGGCCCATATGATTTTGTGACCCACAGCCCATATTATTTTGTGACCCACGGCCCATATTATTTTGTGACCCACATCCCATATTATTTTGTGACCCACAGCCCATATTATTTTGTAACCCACGGCCCATATTATTGTGTGACCCACGGCCCATATTATTTTGTGACCCACGGCCCATAGTGGATGGCGTGGTCAACATCACGCCGGCCGCCTTTACTTCGCAGATTTTTATCTGCTACCCAATTTGGTGGGCTAGGCTCGAGTAGCTTATTACTCCGCTGCGATGGGGCAAGTGCCACGGAGAGGGGTTAACCGATGTGCGAGTCCATCTTAATAGACTCAAACACTAGTGCAAAGTTGACCCTCAGTCTGTTATGCGCAATCTTTGCTTCTCTACAGAAACCACATAATCAGTGTTTGTTTAATGCACCTCACACAGTCAGTTGCCTCTTACGACATGCTCTCCGTGGGGCAGTGGGGTTATTCATATCGTCGTCATACAGAAAGACCCCAGCGGACAACTCGTGAATTTTTTCGTTGTGCTATTCTTAATTAACAGAAGGTCAAGAACCGATTTTCAGCTGGGTAGACTGGTACGTATCGATAACTGAACTTGAATGCGATTCCTATGCTGTGAAGTGCCAGTACTGTCATGTTTGTGGTTGAAATAATCGTTTCTGTGCCATTAGCGTATAGGTAGAACATTTGCTTTTCGTTGCAATTATATGGGGTTCAACTCCTGTTACTGGTAAGCTCAAGTCGATCCATACTCTTCTTCTTCTTCTTCTTCCTCATCGATCAACTTTGTTATTCTTCTAGCCCTGTTCACGAGGTTCACGAGGGAGACTGAGTGTTTCATGTCTTCGCCGGTCCTTCCCCGGGCCAGACTGTCTCTCATTGGTCTACATAAGACGGGCAGTCCTGCATGATATCTTCTGATGTTCGCTTGGGTGCTCCACAATCGTACGTGGAGGTGTCTCATTATCTGACAGTGGGCCTTAAGTCTGCAATGTTCCGTTCTGAGTTTGAAGATCGTACGTCTGCCCATCTCTGCCAAGTTTGTCTATGCTGTAATTATCTGGCTTTTGTGCTAAGTCGGTCTACCAAGCGATAAAGTGGTACCTGACATATGTTTGGAAATGAAAAGGCAGCGAGGAAGGGAACTAGTCTCCACATCATAAACATGATGTGGCCTGGTACAATGACGTCTCCAAAACTTTATCTCCGACAGCAGTATCTGCTACGAGTGTGACTTTTCGACCGTATCTGTTTAACCATAACAACTACACGTGTTTCTCTCTGCAGTCATACGCATCCTTCACCTGGAGGCTCGTGCTTCGAATTCGGATTATCTACTATACAGTTCCTTCGCTGTTGTCTGAAGTATATGTTTGCTGTTGTCTGATGTGTCTGTTTTCTGTTGTTTGGTGTATATGTTTTATTTTGTTTGATGTTAATGTTTTGCAGTTGTCTGAAGTATTTGTTGTTTGATGTATATGTTTTCTGTTGTTTGATGTATATGTTTGCTGTTGTCTGGTGTAAGTTTTCTGTTGTATGATGTGTATGTTTTCTGTTGTTTGATGTGTTTTCTGTTGTCTGGTGTGTATGTTTTCTGTTATCTGGTGTGTATGTTTTCTGTTGTCTGGTGTGTTTTCTGTTGTCTTGCGTATTTGTTTTATGTTGTCTGGGGTATATGTTTTCTGTGGTCTTGCGTATATGTTTTCTGTTGTCTGATGTATATGTTTTCTGTTGTCTGGTGTATATGTTTTTTGTTGTCTGGTGTATACGTTTTCGGCAGTGTCGACAGCCTCAGGATGACCGCTGCTTTTTTCGAAAAACTAAAGGTTGATGTCTGACTGCGTACGATGAAGAAGAAGAAGTATACGTTTTCTGTTCGCAGGCGTATATGTCTACTGTTGTCTGAAGTATATGTTTTCTGTTGTCTGATATACATGTTTTCTGCTGTCTTGTGTCTGTTTTCTGTTGTCTGATGCGTATGTTCTATGTTTTTTGTTGTCTAGTTACCTTCCCTCTTACGTCAGGTACCAATTTACAGCTGTGTTGACAAGAAGTTGGGTCGTCCGAGACACGAACGACGGTCCGTGTTGCTATCTGTTGTTCTATGAATTCGAGCCGAGACACACTGTAATCCCAGTCTAGTAAGCTAGCTGACTTCCTGACTAGGTTGCACGCTCTACAAGACATGTCGTAACTGGGAACTAGCTTGCTTGAATGTGAAGCTGTCTACCCTCACGTTGTAGAAGCTTCAAAAGACTTCAACAGATGTCGGCAGCCTAAAGATATCTTCTTCATCTTCTAGTCTTCTTCATCATCTTCGTTGTTCGTCCTGAAAAGTCAAACGTTGTGTCAAAGTTTACAGGGAGTCTGCCATATCGATATGCACCTTTCTGCCCGACACATCCGACTACAGCTATCTTTTTGCTTGGGAACTGGGTTTGTCTTCTAACTGCGATCCATTATGTCAAACTTGTAGGCCTGCTTCAGGACCGCCACTTTGGAGACAGGATAGTGCCGTGGTCAGTTGTAGTCTGCTGACTCTGACGCAAGCAATCAGCTATGAGTCACTGACAGTGACGCAAGCATCCATGTATGAGTTACTGACCCTGACGCAAGCAGCCAGCTATGAGTCACTGACCCTGACGCAAGCAGCCAGCTATGAGTCACTCCTTGGTGTCAGCTCATTCACTACTGCATCTTTGGACCCTTTCAAGGTTTGAAGACTTTACATGTATTTGCTGAAGACATATGTCCCAATGGGAGCTGACAATTTGTCTTATATTATCCTAAAGGTAGTCTCATAGGTCCTTAAGGTAGTCTCATAACATTCTTAAAGTCGTCACATAATATTCTTCTAAAGGTAGTATCAAAATGTCCCTAAGGTAGTCTCATTAGGTCTTTAGTGTAGCCTCATAATGTTCTTATAGTAATCTCATAATCTTTTTAAGGTAGTCTCAAAATGTTCTTAAGATAGTCTCATAATGTCCTTAAGGTACTCATTTTGTCCTTAAGGTAATCTCAAAATGTTCTTAATGCAGTCTCAAAATGTCCTTAAGGTAGCCTCACAGTGTCCTTAAGGTAGTATCATAATGTCTTTAAGGTAGTCTCAGAATGTCTTTCAGGTAGTCTCAGAATGTCCTTAAGGTAGTCTC
>JAVGWX010000016.1:61078377-61080877 GCA_036924085.1 Ariolimax columbianus | reverse complement strand
CTGTTGTTTTGTTACTGGTGCCAATATCATTATTGCTATGTTGATTTACGTTGGCCTTTTACTTATAAAAATATGTGAACAGTTGTTGTTTGTGTGTAATACTGGCTTATATTTTTTCTGATGGTGCTACTTCTACTACTACTACTACTACTACCACTACAACTACTACTACTACTACTACTACTACTACTAATAGCAATACTACTACTACTACTTCTGCTACTACCATTACTACTACTACAACTACTACTACTACCACTACAACTACTACTACTACAACTACTACTAATATCATTACTACTACTACAACTACTACTACTGCTGCTGCTCCTGCTTCTACTGCTACTGCTACTCTACTACTATCAATACTACTACTATTTCTAACACAGGAAGAGAGAGAGAACAATACAGGCCTCCCGAGAGATTTGAGGCAAAAGCTGTATGAAGATAAAACAGCCTTACAAACAACGGTGGGATTTGTAAGAGAAACCGAGACCTTGACCCGACAATAAACGTCGACAAAGAAAAAGATACCACACAAAAAACCTGAAATAATGCTGGGGATTATCCTTTGCTTTATTCATGTTGGCTTACGATTAGATGTACACGTATAACCATCGTCTCTCGAAGTAAAAGGATTTAATCGTGGTCCCAACATGGTACAGCTTAGTGTCAAGGTCTTAAACGTGTTGCCCGACCACTTCACAACTTTGTACCGATGTCTCAAACGTATGGTCCAACACTTCACAAATTAGTACCGATGTCTCAAACTCGTGGTCCGACCACTTCACAACTTTGTACCGATGTCTCAAACTCGTGGCCCAACACTTCACAACTTTGTACCGATGTCTCAAACTCGTGGCCCAACACTTCACAACTTTGTACCGATATCTCAAACTCGTGGCCCAACACTTCACAAATTAGTACCGATGTCTCAAACTCGTGGTCCGACCACTTCACAACCTTTAACCTATGTCTCAACCTCGTTCTCCGATCACTTCACAACCTTGCACCTATGTCTCAACCTCGTTGTCCGACCACTTCACAATTTAGCACCTATGTCTCAACCTCGTTCTCCGATCACTTCACAACCTTGCACCTATGTCTCAACCTCCAAGTACTTTGACCAATATCCGACCTCGCTTTAAAATACAAAGTATGTATCAATTAATTATTTACTCATTTATTTCTGATTCTTCATAGGCAGCACAGACGTTCCTTAACTGAATGAATGAGAATTATACTTGTTTCATAATGAGCATGGTTTGTTAGAAGCGTTATTCCATCCAAAGTAATTGATTGATTGGCAGGAGGGAATTTTAAGCATATTTTGGTCAAACCGTTTTCCGGTTTTAAATAAGGACGTAGTCTGAAATTGGTAACAGAAAGTAGATCAGATATTTATTGTGTCAGATAAAAATACTTTATTAGAAAAGCTGATAAATTTATTGATCGTGTGACGTTACATTTCTTCAACTCTCATCTCACGTTCGTCACAGAGTGTTGGATATACAACTCTTCCACGTCATCAGTACAAGACGTCAATTGGGAACGACTCATTCTGTTCTGTTCCTAAGAATCGACGTACTAGTGTTCTGGGGGTACCAATTGATACTTAATGTGTCTCAGGTAATGTCGGAGGGTATGGATACCGATGGTCCATGTTGCTCGCTGGATATACATACTCCTGATCTATCATCTCATGCGCCAGATTTCGAACGACTCACGTTATATTTCAAAGGCCTACTGCAATCCGTGAATGGCTCGTTAAACAAATTAGGATTAAGACGCTGAGCAGTGAATTCGCTGTTGCGGTCAGCGACCTATAGCTGACTGCAAGCGTAAAGACCGGCAAACCAGAGCAACCAAAACCCTTCTACACCTCCGCATGGTAATACTACATAACACTCTGCAACAGGGCACACTGGCTAAAGAGAAGGGATCGAAAAGGGAAGGCTATCCCACTACTAAAAAAATGCCATACTGAAGTTGAATGTGTCGGACCTTTTTACTTAGTCGCTCCTCTTCTAACCGTGAAGTGTAGAGGTATGTGTCGGACCGAAAGATGCAAATATCTTAGTCAAGCTGTAAACTACGACACAATGCTTTCCATTCTCCGAACAACATTCTGCTACTTACAAAGCCCTTTTTAGGTGTTGGTAGCGGGAGATTGAGAACGAGCGACAACGAAGAAGAAGAAGAAGAAGAAGAAGAAGAAGCAGAAGAAGAAGAAGTATTCAAGCAATATACTGCCTTACTGTAAAACTGGGGACAGAAGAAGTCAAGGGCGACTCAATGTACATAACCAGATTTCCGGAAATTGGATATCGTTGATCGAAAGACGCAGCTTTCACGGTTTAATTGTAATGTGCAGCCCAGCGAACACTATGCCTAAGTGATAGAGAAAAAAAAAAGAAAAAGAAATAAGAAGAAAAAAGGAGAGGACTAAGAATCTCTTTCGATAATTTGTCGTGAAATGTTGCAGGATATATATCAAAGC